>QRDG01000500.1:618467-653220 GCA_012064385.1 Puccinellia tenuiflora
CTAATTTTGTTTCTTTCGCATGGAACATTATAAACTTTAGACACACTTAGAAAATTAGTACTTCCTCCAATCCATAAAAAGTGTCGCTCATTTTGTATTAAGTTAGTACAAACTTTATACTAGATGGGCGACATTTTTTATGGATCAGAGTGTTTGTTATCTTCCTTCTTATTTTTATTAATTTTTTAATTTCACAAACAGACAAAAGTAAGCTCGAAAGTCAAAGGTGTCTTTTGAGCATAATATATCAGAGTTAAAAAATATCATCATTTTTAGTTATCATTTGTCTAGAGTTCAAAAATCAGAGCTCATCGCCTACCTACCTCTATTATCAAGTTAACAAGTAGCCTTAAACTTTTTTTTATTTTTCCTCCAAACAACCTCTACTATCAAGTTAACAAGTAGCCTTAAATGTTTTTTTATTTTTCCTCCAGACAATTAACAAATAATGCGATAATTAACGAATAATGATTTTTCATCAATTGTTATATTTTTTTTTGTTTTTCACACAAGTAACGATTAATCACCAGAGTAATTATGGGATATAAATTATTTCATTCTTTTTTCCATCACTAGTTTCTTTTCTCATTCTCAATCAATCATCAGTTTTATAATTTTTCACCAATGATCAATCAATTCAAATAATATTTGTTTTTCAGACTACAAATCAATCACCATAATATACATTTTTTCCATCCTACTATTACTTACTCCTCTATACTCACCCTTCTATATTCACTCCTCCGTGTGAATGAAATCGAGTACCCCCAATGATAAAATAAGAGGAACATCTTTTTTTTGGATAAAGGGATTTTATTACTTAAAGAGTATTAAGCATTACACCCGGCCTCTGCATAACTAAGATGCACACAGCCCAAAACCGTCCAGCGTATCCAAAGCAACAGAAAAAGAAAAAAAGCGGATTACATATCATCATGAGAAATTGTAAAGCCGCCCATGGTAACTAAGAGCTGATCCGCAGGTTATGCGACCATCCATGCCGGGAGAATAGCTCCCTGGCTGCCGCCTCCAAGCGCGACGATACCTCCAAAAACAACTCCCGGTGCTCCACACGCTGAAGGACCGACCATAATCGGAGTGTAGCTGTGCAATGGTAGATAACCTGCAAAATAGAAGAATTTTTGTCATTAAAAACCTTGTCATTTCTACACAGCCAAAGCGACCAAATAACGGCAATCGCTCCCACCCTAATAAGTAATTTAAACCTAGGATCAACCCCGTTTAGCCAGTTGCCAAAAATATTGGCAACGCTCTGCGGGGGATATAAGGTAGAACCTATTTGGACAGCTGACCATATAGACCGAGCAAACTCACATTGGAAGAAAAGGTGTTTAATGGACTCATCATGAGTACAGAAGACACACTTTTTACTCCCATGCCAGTTGCGCTTGGCAAGGTTGTCTTTTGTAAGAATCACTCCACGACGAAGATACCACGCAAACACCTTTGTTTTGAGTGGTATCTTCATCTTCCAAATTTTCTTATTAGAATCAACCGGAACATCAGATTGGATAAGAACTCTATACATGGAAGCAACCGAGAAAATACCATTCTTAGTTGGAAACCATCGAAGTTCATCAGGGCCTTCCAAGAGTTGGACGGAGTCCAATCGAAGCAGCAAAGCATTCCAAGCTGCTTCTCGAGGCCCTAATAGCGTTCTTCTGAACGATACATTAGGTGGGGATGTACCCAGCACCTTAGCCAATGTATCGCCTTTGTAACGCACCACATCATATAGAGCCGGATATTGTTCACGAAGAGTAGTTTGGCCTAGCCACCTATCTTCCCAGAACCGAATCTCCGAACCATTCTTAATGGAGAAAGAAGCATGTGGGAAGAAAAACTTCTTTGTGGCCATAAGACCAGCCCAGAAGTGTGAATCACCAGGCTTCCAAACAACCTGGGATACAGCTTTTTCCCCCACATACTTCCTTCTTATGAGTGTCTGCCAAATTCCATCTTCCGAAAGAAGTTTGAATAACCATTTACCAAGTAGAGCTCTATTCTTGACTCCAAGGTCATGAACACCGAGCCCTCCTTGGTCTTTTGGCCGGCAAACCACACTCCATTTAGTCAGTCGATACTTTTTCTTCTCACTATCCCCTTGCCAAAAGAATCTTGAGCGGAAATAATCCAATCTTTTCAAGACCCCTTTAGGTAACTGGAAGAAGGAAATCATATACAGCACCATGTTTGTCAGTACTGAATTAATGAGAACCAATCTTCCTCCAAGGGATAGGAGTTTACCTTTCCAACTATTTAAACGAATCTGAAGTCTTTCCTCCACCAACTTCCATTCAACATTTGTGAGCCTCCGATAATGAATCGGAATCCCCAAGTAGTTGATAGGAAATTGGCCCTGTGCACACCCAAAAAGCTCGGCATACACAGAGGCTTCATCCCGGGCCTCGCCAAAACAAAACAATTCGCTTTTATGGAAATTTATCTTTAGACCCGATAATCGCTCGAATGCCGATAGAATTAACTTTAGGTTCCGAGCTTTTTCGATGTCATGTTCCATAAAAAGGATTGTATCATCGGCATATTGAAGAATCGATAATCCGCCATCAACCAAATGGGGAATCACACCTTCAATTTGACCCTCAGACTTAGCACGCTCGATCAAGATGGCCAACATATCCGCCACTATATTAAATAGTATTGGCGAAAGAGGGTCCCCTTGTCTAAGTCCTTTTTTTGTTTGGAAGTATCTGCCAGTGTCATCATTGACTTTGATGGCCACACTTCCACCCGAAACAAAGGAATCGATAAGCGCACGCCATACAGAAGAAAAACCTTTCATTCTGAGCGTCTGCTGAAGGAAAGACCAATTAACTTTATCATAAGCTTTTTCGAAATCAATTTTTAAGATTACCCCATTCAGTTTCTTCCGGTGTAATTCATGGACCGTTTCATGCAAGACTGCCACCCCATCGAGGATATTGCGGCCTTGCATAAAAGCAGTCTGAGAAGGCCGGACCACATGGTCCGCCACACTGCTCAGCCGAATCGTTGCAACTTTAGTGAATATTTTGAAACTTACATTAAGGAGGCAGATAGGTCTATACTGTTGAATCCTTTCTGCATCTTTAATCTTAGGTAACAAAATAATCTCACCAAAATTGAGACGAAATAACTCCAGTTGACCAGCGTGTAGGGAAGAAAACATATTAAGCAAATCAGACTTGATTACATCCCAGAAATTCTGATAGAACTCTGCTGGGAAACCATCCGGTCCAGGTGCTTTATTGTGTTCCATTTGAAAGACAGCCTTACGCACTTCTTCCTCCGAGTAGGATTTAGTGAGCAGGTTATTCTCTTCAACAGAAACCTGGGGAATATCCGCTGTTCTAGACTCGTCCAGAGAGAAGTTCCCTTCCTCTGGAGCTCCGAACAGCCCCTTATAATAATTAGTAATGTACGACTTTAGTTGCTCCTGGCCCTCAATCGTTCCCTCTTCCTGCACTAGGGAATGAATGCGCTTTTTCCTATGTCTGCCATTGGCAATACTATGGAAATAGCGAGTATTCGAATCCCCTTGAAGGATGAATTTAGCTTTGGAACGTTGATACCATTTCAACTCTTCCTCACGCAGAAGTTTGGCTATTTCCGCATTGGCTTGGCTTTTCAGCTCAATTTCCTGTGGGGATAATAGACGCACCTCTGCCAATGCCTCCAAAGCATCGATAATTGAGGAAAGACGTAACTTTTCTTTTTTAAGTAAACCAGTAGTATGACGTGCCCACCCAACAAGATGAGTGCGCATAGCCCGCATCTTGTTGTTCCATATCTGGATCGGGGAAGCACCCGCAACTGGTCTGTCCCAAATCATTTTGACCATCTCATGGAAACCCTCCCTCAGAAGCCAACCAAGTTCAAACTTGAACCGCGGTTTGGTTGGAGGAGTAGCCATACCGGTGGACAAAAGAATAGGGGCATGATCCGACAGACCCTCAATACGCTCTAGAGCCCGTACTGATACCAATGGGAACTTGGATTCCCAATCGGCGTCCATCAGCACACGGTCCAGTTTTTCGTATGTAGGTTCAGGCAGAGAATTAGCCCAAGTGAACTGTCTCCCAACCATTGAAATCTCTCTTAAATCCAAGCTGTCAATGACCGCATTGAACAAGAGAGGCCAACGGTTGTCAAAACGTCCCTGCTCTTCTCGAACGGAAAACGAAGCAAATTAAAATCCCCACCGATGATAAGCGGATGCGGATTGTCCTTTGCCAAGTTTACCAATTCTCGAAGAAAATCGGACTTATGCTCTACCTGGGCAGGCCCATACACGGCAACAAGACTCCAAATGAAGTTATCAGCCTTATTTCGGATGTTCATTTTAATATGAAAATCACCATCCGAAACAGCCAACACCTCCATGGTATCAGTCTTGACGCCAAGTAATATGCCACCCGAACGACCCCGCGGGGGCCGAGAATACCAAGCAAAATCCATACCACCTGATAGGCGGTTCAAAAGACCTTGCGAGAACTCCCGTCTACCCGTCTCTGAAATAGCTAAGAAATCCAAATTATGATCCCGAATGCATCCAGCGAAGTGCAAGTGTTTAGCCAAGTCACCAAGACCTCTGCTATTTGCAAACATGCCATTCATTTGGAAACTATTGGGGATTTGGAGAACTTAGCCCGTCTCCGGGACGCCTTGTTAGAGGCAGATTTAGACTTCCGGCCGGTTACTGTGAGCTCATACAATGAACTAAGCCCGTCCTCGTCCAAACCCACCTCCGACACATCACCAACAAGGTGAGAAAGAAGCTGACCATCTGATGTGGCATTCGCCTCTTCCTCATCCTCGTAGGTGGCTGTCAACACTGTCGAAGCTTTTGGAATAACCGTTAGACGGTCAAATTCCATATGCCTCAAGACGTTAGTTGACACCTCTAATTGAGGCTTATCACTATCAAGATTAAAACCTACACTATGAAGCTTAGACTGAAATGACTTATTTGAAAAAGAAAGGAAAGACTTTGACTTTAAAACCGTACCCATGGAGTCCAAGTTGCGAGCCGCCTTGCGACGCATAGCCTTCGCTAGCGAGTCCTCATCCGTGGCGGAGGCCCCATCCATCGCCACTCCAAACCGTTCGCTACGACGGATCGGAGTCAGAGCCGACACCGAAAGAGGCGGCGTACGGGGCGAGACGGAACCCCCAACGGGTATAGGCGACGCCGAACCACGAGCCCATAAGCCCTTGAACCGTCGACGCAGGTGGTCCCAGGGTCCAGCAGGCGAAAGGGTCCACCGAGATGCTGTAGTTGAGGACAAGCACGGGGAAGCTGATGACGGCGATGTCGAGGACGAGGACGACGAGGCTTGGTGAAAAGTTGGCGAAGTCGACGAAGGCGGCGGCACGGTTCGACGAGAGGAAGCTGCAGGACGAGGCGGCTGTAGCGAAGCAGCCCGGCTCCAGTAAACCCTGAATCGACGATGTAGATGATCCCACGGACCCGGACGGTCACGATCGACTGCATGTCCGTGGGCCCCAACCGATGTAACAAGCGGAATTTGAAAAGATTCAAACTCCACCGGGGACGTCGCCAAGATCGCCGCATCACCGCCGCCGTCGTCGCCCTTGTCCGCCGCACTCGACGACGAAGCCACCTCCCCCACCTCCGACGGCCTTGCCGGAAGCGAGTCGTAGGCCTTGTCCACGAAGACTCCCAGATTCGGCGGCGGCGAGATACGCCGCGGCGGGAGAGGTCCACGCCACGGCCCCATCCGTGGCGGAGATCTAGACAGACGAAAACCAGTTGGCGAAGCGACTGGTCCCTCCCGTCCCCGACACGATGATGACGTCTGAACCGCCGCCGGAGAGACCCTGCACACATCCACACCATTAGAGACCTCACCTGACCTTGAGGAAGAACCGTGCTCCCAAAATCTGCTCTCCGGAGTGGGAAAGCCCGCGTCCACCCAAAACTGCTGCTTGATCTCCTCCTCCGTCAGCAACTGCGGCCGATCTACCGGCGACATCGGCCGACGCGTCCCATCCACCACCAAGGAGTCAAGCGCCACCTGGACCGAGACATGCGCCGCATCGAGGCCGTCCAGACCAGATGGCTCGGCCTCCAAACCGCCGAGACAGACGAAGCGCGATCCAGAGCACCCCGACGATCTCCACGCCGGCGGCGCCATGGACAGCCGGCGTCGCCCGAGCGACCGCACCATCACGCGATTACAGATCCGCTTGGTTCCGACTTGAGATCATCTGCACTGCATGCCATCTCCTCCAGCTACTCTGAGCCCAAGAGTCTAAGAGGAACATCTTACCTACAATAAACAAATCCTGCGGGCGTGTACGAGAGACTCACATTTGTCAATACAAGGACAATTGCCTAGTTCACTAAAATTTGAGAAATAATTCAGAAAACCTACTAAATTCGACATTTAGAGTTCTACCTTCACACGGTAGGTCATGTTGAATGCTCATATATTGAGCCGTGCTCAATGCTCATATATGGGTCACAACTCACAAGTAGACTATTATCACACAGTGTTTGTCCTTGCCTCGCTGGTAAGGAATTGTCTTAAGACATTTCTAGTGGCAGTCTTAATAGTCCTTTCAATAGGCTATTGTGGTTGTGGGAAAAAAGCTGACACCAAGTCACGTCTCTAATAGCCAAGTTTCATTCGGACGTTTCACATATAACGTCCGGTGCTACCTGCAATCACCATGAAACCAATCCACCTTATGTTAACTCCATACCCTTCCACTAAAATTACATCCAAAGAAGATACATACGCATTAAATCCTCAAGAGCATGAGTAGGGGAGACAACACAATGAAACACCCGGTCACATTCTAGTTTATTATCTGCAGCATATCCTTTGTATTTAACTTGTCACTCATAAGTCGCCAAGCAAACACTTCAATTCTTAAAAGAACCTTACTCGCCCATATCCTTGAATAGACCTTGCTCACAAAAATATCCTTGGAGCAACGATGATAGTGTCTAGTGGCAATATATTTTCCATCTTTCCTAGATAGTATCTCACATTAGACTGAGAGTTTAGTTGGATTTCATTGGAAATGTTTCCTACTTTGTCAACTCCGCGTATGCATGTTGTGACAATGGTAAGTAGGACATATTTGATTATTTTTTACACAATACCACCTCCTAAACATAAACTCTTATTTCAACTGAAAAATAATAAAATCTACAAAGAACCTGTGCATGCAAGATGAATTACATTTGTTAGACCAAACCATAAGAATATCTCTAACACCAATTGTAACACAAGATATAGCTCCATATTCTTGTGCCAACTTCATTACATCCCTCCACCAGAATAACCCACATAAGTTTGAAGCTTGAGGCATTTCCGCACCAACTTCACCCAAATCACATCAGGCTTATGGAATAATTAATGAATGTACTATATGAACAAAGCAGCATTTTGCTTCTTTAAATCCAAAATACCCAGACCACATTTGTCTTTTTGCCTTACAAATCATGTCCCAGGAAACTAGGGCTGCTTTTTATTATTATGATTTGTTATCTCTCCATAAGCTACAGATAATTAATTGGTTCAAATGCTTAAGAATGCCAGGAGAAATACTTAGAGAACATAGGAAAAAAATAGGCATGGAACTAAGACATGATGTGATAAGTTGCAATCTTCTCCCCATAGGAAAAAACGTAGAGATTGGAGCAAGCCTTCTTTCCATGTTGTCCACAAGAGGGGCCAGCTCGTGAATTTTAGGCAGTGTGATCCCCATGGACATACCTAAATATGTAAGTGGCACAGAACCATCAAATACAACCAAAATATTGAGCTAAATTATCCACCTCTTGAGCGGAAACATTGATTGGCAACATGCGCGTGATTTGGAATTAACCTACAGTCTTGTTGACCTGCTAAAATCATTCATAGATTCTTTGAGAGCAACAAGCCAAATCTCTTCAACTAGGATAATAAGCAAAGCATGCATCATGCATCAACATACTAGATAATTGGAAAATGAACATCACTATATATATATTGGAAGTTGAATAATACTTGTAGGAACAAAATCAACCACAAATTGAAGAATATATGTTCCCAAGACTAATAATAGAGGGGAAAGAGGGTCTCTTCCTCACCTCTCTTTTACATTTAAATTGCTTCCTAGGAACCCCGTTAATAAAACAGAGGATGATCCCGAACTCAGGAAGTTTATCCATGTTACCATGGAGAAATTTTGAAGCCTATACTAGTGTCATCAACGAATCTAACGTCTCAAACCGTCGTTGAATTTATGCTAGGCCAATGCCATTGCTCATTGCAGGGCTAGATCTCACAGGATCAAACATGGTGTAAACTCCCCCATTGAATAATATTTGCATGGTCTACCATATTACTGAATATACTTTTCGGCCAATATCCAACGACACTAAAGTTATCATTATCATAACCAAAGTATAGTCACTGGTCACCATTATCTTTACTGCCCGATAATTAAATGTAACTATAGTGGAAAAGTAAAGAGGAGGAAACCGTTGCCTAAACCTAAAGATTAACATTACTATCCATTGCAATTACTGAAGTCGTTGCACTCAAATCCTTTGAGTTATATGGTCCTTTGAGACAACTTCTTTGTGAATCTTTGCAAGGGCTTTAAGATCCAAGTGCTGACGGGTATTGTCACCGTTTGGAGGGTGTGCGCCTCCTTAACAACTAGGTGTCAAATGGAAATATTCGTGATGATTATGAAAGAGCCAAGGGTCTCTGAAAGCTGGAAATCTTCTACTAATTGTACACTAATGATTGAGCAGGGACTTCATGTCCTAGCTCAGGGAGTGGTAGGTGGGTTTAAGTGACCAGGGCCTTTGCATCTGACCACCTCCAATAATAAGGACATATGATAGATCCAAATATTCAAACCTCGGGGAGAAATCTTGTGTTTGTGATTGTATGCTTAGGGTGTTTCGGGCGACAAGTAGCAAACAACTTGCAACATAACCACCGTTCATTAAATTTGTTCTATTGCTTATTCACTCCCCTCTTGTCGATCCTAGTTGATCTTTCACCATGTGCAAGAAGGTAATGATAGAAATTAATATATGCATAAAGGAAATGAATATTCTTAATCTTTAGGTTGCCTTCCTGCTAACGAGCATTTATTACACTTGGTGAAGCATATTTACTTTGATGTTCCTGTCCAATGATCATTTAAGCATCATTTCGTAATTTATCAAGTAGACACTCATAAATATTTAGAGTACAACATATGTATTTTTGTAACTATACACCAATACCAATAACTGGTCCTCTGAATGTTAACCTCCCATATTTTTTTTAGATAAAAGGCATAGTGCCCTGCTTTAAATTAATAAAACAGAGGTTCACAACAAAGATAACCAGAGTACAACCACACACGCTGAGGCATTACAGCTTAGCCGCTTAAAGATAGCGAGGGGCCGGCATCCCCCTAACAAGCCGGAAGGAGCGGAAAAGAAGCAGGAGACTAATGGCTGCTTGGCGGGGCAACGGAGGCGAAGATTGCCTTAAGAGCACTTGCCATCTCCAGAATAGCGTCCCGATCTCCCGCCCTTGACAGGCCCGCCCAAGTCTGTAGAAACATAAACAGTTTATAGATGAGATCAGAGGGGTGGCGAAGAGCTTTAGCCTCCATGGCAAGCTTATTTCTAGTAACCCACAGGGTCCAAAACAAAACGGAGACTAGAATCCAGCATAATCTACGACTTTGACCCAAAAGAGGCTGAAGACAAGCAAAGAATTGGGGGAAGTTAGCTGGGGACCAGCTGCACCCTAGCAGCTTCCGAACAACACTCCACCCAAATCTGGCCATAGGACAGGTGAAGAAGACATGGGAGGCGTCCTCCACTTCCCCACAGAGGGCACAGGAGCCATTGGAGGTCCCTAGATGGTCCGCCAGCTGCCGACAAGTTGGCAGTCTGTCAAGCACTAATTGCCACGTAAAAATCTTAACCTTGAGAGGGAGGCGAGAATCCCAAATATCATCAGCGTACGCCACAATCGCTCCCTGCGATAAATGGCGGTACATGGAGGACACCGAGTACACCCCTGTTTGCTCGAGAGCCCAACTGACCTCGTCACGACCAGTTTGCAGCTCTACATCGTCAAGAAGCGAAAGCAAGTCGTGCCATTGTGCCATCCCCTCATGGTCCAATGCACGACGAAAAATAATCCCCGGACTGTCCGCAGCCAGGGCCTCCGCCACCAAGATAGAAGGGGAAGAGCAGACCGCGAACAGCAGCGGAAACCGTGAGCACAGAGTGGTGTCACCGATCCACCAATCAGACCAAAACGAGGTCCGCTCACCATTCTTAACTACGTACTTCGCCCCAAACTTGAAAAAATGCTTAATTTTGTGGATGGCCCTCCAAAATTGGGACCCCCCACTGGTTGAGGCCGCAAAAATATTGTCGGCCTCCGCATATTTAGCAACCACCAGTTTGTGCCAAATCGACTCATCATCTTGGAAGAGCCGCCAAACCCACTTCAACAAGAGGGCGATATTCATGTTCTTTGTGTTAGTCAAACCTAGGCCCCCACAATCTTTTGGTCTGCAAACCGCAGGCCAGTTGAGCCAATGGTGCTTTCTTTTTGGGCCAGATCCTTCCCAAAAGAATCTGGCCCTAATCGAGTCGAACTTGGCATGGACGCCATCCTGCAACAGGAACAAACCCATAGCAAATGTTGGAAGGGACTCGAGGCACGCATTGGATAAAATCAACCTTCCACCCGAGGAAAGAAGTCTACCCATCCAAACCTGAACTTTGTCAGCCAGTTTATTGACAAGATAATTCCATTGTTCCACGGTAAGTTTATGGTCCGAAATCGGGAGCCCAAGGTAGATAAAAGGAAACTCCCCCAAGTTGCAGTTAAACAAGTGGGCGATGCGTTGCTGTTCCTGGTGGGGTTGGTCAAGCACAAAGACCTCACTTTTGTGGAAGTTAATCTTCAGCCCCGACATATCCTCAAAGCACAGCAACAGGAATTTTAGATTAGCAATACCCAGTTCATCATTCTGGATCAGGATCAAGGTGTCGTCCGCATACTGAAGGTGAGTTAATCCCCCGGGAAAGAGATGAGGGACCACTCCCTTGATATGGCCAGCGGCCGCCGCAGACGAGAGCATTGCCGACAAGGCCTCAACCACAAAATTAAAGAGAATCGGGGAGAGTGGGTCCCCCTGGCGCACTCCCCGCTTATTCCGAAAGAAGGGGCCAACCTCCCCATTAATAGAGATCGCCGTCTGACCCCCCGAGACAAGCTGCTGGATTTTATGAATGTAGCCTGCGTCGAAACCCTTCCGACGCAGCACCTCAATCAAAAAGGACCAATTGACTCTATCGTATGCTTTTTCAAAGTCTAGCTTTAGGAGAATTCCTCCCAACTTTTTCGATTTCAGCTCGTGAACCACCTCCAAAAGGGCTAAGGCGCCATCCAGGATGAACCTCCCTTTTAAGAAGGCCGTTTGGGTTGGACTAATGACTCTGTTAGCAATCGGGTCCAGGCGAGAAGCAAACGCTTTGGAGACAATCTTGAAGATCACATTTATGAGAGCTATAGGTCTGAATTGAGTGATCCGGTCCGCCCCCGGCGACTTCGGAATCAGCGAGAGCACCCCAAAATTTAGGCGAGCGATATCAATTCTCCCTAGAATGAAGTCATTAAGGATGTGAAGAACCCCCAGCTTACACAGAGGCCAGCACTTCTTAAAAAATGCAACCGGGAACCCATCCAGCCCCGGGGCAGTATTTACTTTCATATCCATCACCAGGCGTTCGAGTTCGTCCTCAGAGAAGGTAAGGAGAATGGAGTTGTTCTCCTCGTCAGACACCCGCGCCGCCCCCGACCACGTGGTGTTGACCAGACCAAGGTGACGAGGGGCCTCCGTGCCCAGGAGGTCCCTGTAAAAGCTATAGACGTGATCCTGAATCAACTTGGGGTCGCGGATAGGGCCAACCTCAGATTGCAGCAAGGAGATGTTGCATTTCCTACGGCGGCCATTTGCGACGGCGTGGAAGTAAGCCGTGTTAGCATCCCCCTGTAGGGTCCAGCGGATACGGCCACGCTGACGCCAATACTCCTCCTCCATCCGGTGGATCTGAAGAAGTTGCTCCTCGAGGTGGTAGCGGAATGCCCACTCCTCCTCGTCAATACCCACCGAGTCCGCTTGTTGGTCCAGCGCTGAGATTTGGGACACAAGGTCAAGCTTCCGAAGTCTAGCCTCCCTACCCATGTTTCTGCTCCAGCCCCTGAGGTACTGCCTGAGGCCCCCGCTCATGTGGCTCCACCAGTCCACAATGTCACGGCCCCCAGCACAGGACGCCAGTCTAAGCCACTGAGAGAGGACCAGCTCCCGGAAGCCATCTATCTCGAACCAATCGACTTCGAAGAAGAATCTATTACTACGAACCGGGAGGCCCTCCCCGGAATTGAAGATCAGGGGAGTATGGTCAGATCCCAAACTAGTTTCAGCCACCAGCGATGCTAACGGGAAGAGGGCGTCTAACTCAGGGGCGATGAAGACCCTATCTAACACACATCGCACCGGGTTCAGCTGTTTGTTGGACAAAGTGTACCTCGCCCCCGAGCGAGGTACTTCCGAAACAGCCCAATTAGCAATATGATCGTTAAAGAGGTGGATACGGGGCCAGTTTATCCTGTCATTGTTTTTGTCCTCTGCCCCACGCATCAGGTTAAAATCCCCACCCATGAGAATTGGGAAACGGCATGAAGCTATTTTAGCAGAGAGCTCTTGAAGAAAGGCCGCTGAAAGGGCATGATTCGCCGGGCCATACACCCCAATCAGAGTCATCGGCTTATTGAGACTGCGATGAAGGAAGTTGACACTTAAGAAGTACTGACCCCTGTCAGAACTCTCAACCTCGAAAGCACTGTCCCGTAAGCCAATGAGGATGCCTCCTGAATGCCCCGAGGCCGGCAGCCAACACCATAAGAACTTCTCACCAACTTCCAGGCTCTGGAGCTCCCAGTCGGTGAAGTCTTGTTTGATGGTCTCTTGAAGGCAGATGATATCAATCTTGTGATCGCGGAGCAGATTTTTGATAAGGGTTCGGCGCCCCACGTGGCCGAACCCTCGAACATTGTAGAAGAGGATACGCATTATAAATCAACTCCGTTAGCCCGTGCTTGGCGGGTTACAGGACGCCGCCCCTGCGGTGCCACCGATTTTGCCCTCCGACGAGGAGGAACACGAGGGGGAGAGGGGGATCTCTGCTTTGAACGGGAAGCAGCGCCGGCGGCCCCCGCCGCCTCGCCAGGAACACACTGAGGTCCCCCCTCGGGACAAGAAAGCTCGGCACCGCCCGATGCCGACGCCAAAGATGCAGACTCAGCAGCCACCTGAGCCGCGGCCTGCGCCTTTTCAGCTTCCAATCTGCACCGGGTACTGGCCAGGGCCGCCTGGGCAAGTTCATTGGCGTGAAGGATCGAGAGCGTCTCAGTGGCAGCAGAGGGGTCTGCCGGGAACAGCACGCAGCTATCCGCAGCAACAGAAAGGAGATGTGCATCTGGAATATCTTGTAAAATAGCAAAGATGGGATCAAGCTGAGTACCTTTGGGAAGCTTCTTGGCTGGAGGGGCATGCTTGGTCGCCGGAGAGTTCTTGTCAGCAGTCAACCGCACTGCGCGATCGAGGATGGGCTCGACGCTGTCGCCCGCCCCCCTTGCGCTCTTGCGAAGAATCTCCACCGGCGCCGCCTTAGACTGAAGGCCCCTGGCCACCGAGGCGTCAAGGCCCGGCACCGCGGGAGCCGTCAGGAAGTCGCCGAAAGCAAGCGCAGCCGAAGGAGCTTCTCGCTCCGAGGAGGCAGGAGCAGGAGCCACCGGAACCGATTTGGAGCGGGAGAGCACCCTGGCAGGGCGATCATGGTTCATCTTGCTGCGGAGCTCCTTTGACCTAGCAGAGTCCGCTTCATCTTGGGCAGAGGGGGCCGTAGGAACATCAGGGGAAGAGCCCACCATGGTCTCGCCCGGGAGATCACTGAGAGCGGACGAAGGGCAAGTCTCCGAGAGCACAATGGATTGGGCCGGAACGGCAGCCGCTTGAACGATGGCACCCAGAGTTTTGAAGATGTTGCCGTCCGGGGTCAGATTGGACCCATACTGCGAAAACATAGAGCTCGGGAGCTCGAGAGCAGGCTCCACCCCTGGGACAGCAGCAGAAGGAAGACAGTCAGCGGTCACGGGGTGCAGTACGGCGCAAGTCTTCGCAGCCCCCTGGTCGGACTGATTCCCCTCCCCGGGGTTACCCACCGCACCCAGCTCGGCGGACATGCTGGACGATTTCCTCCTCCTTTTCCTTCCATAGTCGTCTTCCTCCCCGTCGGAGCTATCCTCACCCGGAGCATCATCCCCATCCTTGCGAGACGGCGGCGGTGGGGGAGGGGACAACGGACCCTGGTACCTGTTCTCCCCCTCCCTTTCCACCACAATCTTGTAGCCTTGGAGGTTTATGTAGACCAAGATGGAGGGCTTAAGATGGACTGGCTTTTGGCAACCGAACTTCATGCGAACCGGTGCCGAAGGGTCGGACAGAGAGACTTGATCAACTTCCAGGGGGATGCCCAGCTCCAGCGTACATCCCGTGAGAGCCGACTCCACCCTTATCGGCTCGGGGACACCCAACAACCGAACCCACACCATTTCCAACACATCCGAAGCCAGGGGGTCCCCGGAGGCTTCCGAGACCACCGCCTTGTATTCAGTGATGGGGAGGGTGACACCACCACCCCGGCAGGCCATCCTGAGAACCTCCTTGGAGGGGAACACCACCAGAAAGTCAGTAGTGCTAAGCTTGCGCACCTGCCAATCCCATTTTTCATCCACCAGTTCTTTGAATTCTTCTTGAAGCTCCTCCGTGGAGAAGTTCCCTTTCTCCACGAACACAAGGGCCAGATTTGCAGTCGGCTTTTGTAGCTGATCGGCAGGTATCGAGAAGTGGAAGAAGCCCCTTCCTTCCACTCCCGTGCCCGCCCAAGTTGGAGTCAACGCCTTCTTCTCAGATGTGCACATTGCAGTCATGTGACCCTTAGCGTTACACCGCTTGCAGAAGGCCTCTCCAGTACAGGCGGCCTGGATGTGCCCTGGTTCCCCACATTTGAAGCAAGTCAACTTAGAGGGATCCGACGCCGCCGTCTGGCCCCCGCCACCCGATGACGACCTACGCGGAGGAAGGAGCCCCCCAGCTCTGGAGTCCCGCCACTGTCCTCCACCCCGGCCAGAATCCCGCCCCCGCGGGTTCGCCAGGAGTTGAGCACGCATTCGGTCTTCCTCCTGCCGCTCCAACTCACGAAGCCTCGCCAGCTCGTCTTCACGCTCACGATGCTGCCGGCGATGAGCCTCCTGCTCGCGATCAAGACGGTTCCGGAGATCCCCATCTCGGAGCCGTTCGCCGTCACGCCGCACGTCGTCGAAGGTACGCTTGCCCCGGCGCTCGCGCTCCAGCCGGTCACGATCCATGGGACTGTCGGACGAGGGAGAGATGGGAGAGGAGGAGCGAAGGAGGCGGCGGATTCGTCTCTTGTGGCGGCGGATATCGGAGGAGGAGGCTGGAAACCCTAAAGAAAGATCTAGGGTTCCAACCGGCCGCCACCACCACTTATACATGGAGGCCAGCCGCCCGGGTCCCTCCCGATGGGCCTGCCCCCGCGCAGAGACGAGAGGATCGCGGCCCATCCTCAAAAGTTCACTGTCCAACAACCCAGCACCGGGGAGACCCAACCCCCTTGGGCCACCCCCCGCAGCAGATAACCCCAACGGACAGGCCTCCCCCCGAGCCAGCCCAGGGGAGCCCACCTGGCCCACCAGAGGGAGGGACGACCCCGGCGCAAACCCTAGCGCCTCCCGACCCCCCTGGATCTGAGGAGACGACGGCGGCAGCGGCGACGGCACCTCTGCCACCGCGCGCAGGCACACCCGCAGAGCACCAACCAGAACCGACTCCGGCCATGGCGACCCCTCGCCGGGCACCGGAGAACACACAGGCGCACGTCCCGCGGGAAGCGGCGGAAAGCCCTCCGAGCAGAGATCCAGCACACTTACCGGAGAAGACGGCGCCGCCGCACCCAACGGCGCACCAGCCGGCGAACCCAGCCCGTCGGCGGAGGACCCGGACGAGGAGCCCTCAGGCCAGTCCCGCCCCCCAGCGAGAACCGCCAAGGACGCCGGCAGGAAGTCCCCGAACATCACCACGCCCCGAGGAGAGCGCGGCGAGCCACCCAGGCTCCCACCATCCTCCGACGACAGCTCCGCCGAGAGCGGCTCCAGGAGACGCTCCGCCAAGGCCCGACGCCCCTTGCGCCTGGGCCGGCGGCCGGGATCACACCGCGAGAAGGGGGGACGCCCCCGTCGCCCCCAGAGTCGCCAGCCGCGAGACACATGTCAAGTTTCAGTCGCCAGCCCCCAGGGACGCCCACGTCTAACCTCCCATATTGAACTCACATAACATAAAAACTTCGGTCTAGCTCCTGACCTGATTTTTTTTTTAACATAAAAACTTCGGTCTAGCTCCTGACCTGATTTTTTTTTTAACATAAAAACTTCGGTCTAGCTCCTGACCTGATTTTGTTGTTGTTGTTGAGAAAACGTAGAAGCTTTGCATTTCATTGTATAGATAGAAAGAGTTTTAGTATAAATCTAGAGAGGCCACATCCCGATACAACTCAATACTCCACATCTGAGGAGGAGGGAGAATCGTTGCCAAGCACGGGTCCCAAATTATAATTATCATGTACTATTCTAATACCATGCATGTACAAACGACACGTACATAGTGTTACCAATATGGTGCTTTCGGCCTAAACAATCATCTGCCCCGCAATTTTTTTAATAATATATGCTAAGGTATTGTCAAATATGCCTGAATTTAGCATATATGTATGTGTGTGTGGTGCATACAACACTCTATAGTACTTCCTTCTGCATAATATGAATATCCTTGAGACCAACAATTTACACGCGCTAGTTTTCCTAACAGCACAATTTTTGGCGTCGCCAAAGACGGTTGCGATTGAGCGCATGTGCGTCCACAAAAAAAAAAAAGAAGAGCAAATCAACATCTTCCTCTTTAGTCATGTACAGAGTATATAGACACTATTTGTATTTTGTACATACGCATTACAATTCAACCCGGCGATGCATTCGTACACACATATGGATGAACATACACGTTTGCTTCCACACACCGTATACGGCCATACGCACGCAAACAAGCATCCATGATCCATCCGTACGTCTCAGCTGAACAGCCCTAGCCTCACCGGCGTTCCAGTCTCCGGTATCCACTCGGCGCCGTTCAAGAAGCGCTCCACCGTGAACTGCTTCGCCTTTTCCTTGGTCAGCACGTGGAATCCCTTCATCTCCTGCCGCGCGGTGATGTTGGCGCCGGAGCCGACGTTGCCGAACTCGCCGTAGAACGCAGTGCCCAGGTTGTTCTTGCCCTCCCACGGCATGTACCCCTGAGCGTGAACGAAGCCATCGATGACGGACTCTATCACGAGCACCCTCGAGAACTCCTTCCACGGCCGCCCAAGGAAGGTCTTCACCGTCGACGACTTGCTGGCGAGGCTGTCATCGGCCACGATGCGGGTCCGGTGCAGGACGAAGCCGGTGGTCTGCTGCCGGTCGCGGCGGCCGTGCGCAGTCACCACGCCGGGCTTCCCCGGGAGCGGGTCCCTCACAAGCAGCACGCAGCGCTGGAAGACGGCCGCGGCGTCGCCAAAGATAAAGTCGACGGTGCCGGAGATGATGCAGCTCCGGTAGTACTGACGATAGGCCTGCGCGAAGAGAGTGTCCTGGTGGCCGTCGATCCGGCAGTTGAAGAAGATGGCCCGGTCGCCCTTGACGCGCAGCGCCAGTGCCTGCTGCTTCTCGTCCCCGGCCGTGTTCCGGATCCCCAGCTTCACCGCCATGAACCTGTCGCCGTCCACCGCTGCATCCATGCATGCGACAATGCTTAGCTCTGTTGCATGCATCCATGGAAAATTTATTGGCTAAGCAGTTTGTTTACCTAAAGTGGCGGTTCTCCACATCCTTACGCCGTCGCCGACGCTCTTGCTCCCGGTGATGATGGACTTCTTGGCGCCGTCGCCGTACATGGTGATGTTGGCCATTCCGTTGGTGACATTCACCGTCTCGTCGTAGACACCTTCCTTGATGTAAATCACGTACCTCCCGCTGTACTTCTGCGGCAGCGCGTCCAAGGCAGCCGAGATGTTTTTGAAGTCGCCGGTGCCATCCTTGGCCACCGTCACGTTGGGCGTGAGCCCGCCGTTGCGTTCTTCTTCCGCCTCCTCGTCGAGAAGCTTCCGATCCTCGTTGGGCACCCACGTGGGGGCCTCGGATGATGCGGACTCTTCCTGGATCCGGCGCCCGCTATCGCTTTCCTGGCTCTGGGCGGTAGCAGCAGCGTCGTCGTCGTCGTCGTCGCCGTCCTGGTCCGGGAGGCTGACGGCCGCGCCGGCGTCGATCTCGAGCATGGCCGCGAGGGCAGCACCCTGCTGGATGATGGCGATGGCGTTGCTGGAGATCTCCCGCGCCTTCTCCATCGTCTCCTTAATCTGGACGCGAAGATCGCCCTTGGGGAACATATCGACGCAGGAGCCCTGGAACGTGATCACCGCGCTCAGCCAGGCCTGGAGGTCCTGCGCCGGCCCGTCCACGCCGTGGAACGCGATGTTGTCCAGCGAGCGGGTCACGTCGGCGGCGCAGTCGTCCAGGAGAATCTTGCAGTCGCGCAGGGCCTCCTGGACCAGCGTGTCGTTGCTCTCGCGCACGGCATCCAGCAGCGACGAGCGGTTGAAGGCGCTCCACAGCTCACGCTTGATCGCGGTGACCGCCGCGGCGGCGGCGGCGTGCGGGTGGTCGACCGGGTTGGACGACCGCTCCAGCGTCTTGGTCAGCGTCTCCTTGCACGTGGCCTGGTAGTCCGTGGGCGAGCAAAAGAGGTCCACGGTGCGCATCGTGGAGCGCATGGCGCGCTTGTCCTTGTCCCCCTCATCCTCCACCTTCTCCGACAGGACGAACGCCGTCGTGCCGACGATCATGGCGAGGAGCAGGAAAGCCGAGATCCCGCCGACGAGGAGCTTCGTGCGCGGCGTGTTTTCATCCTCCTCCGCCGGCGTGCTGAGGGAGGACGGCCGCGGCATCGGCATTGCCGCGCACAACCAGAGATCGATGCCGCAGCGCAAGTAGACAACGATCGATGGGCATCAGTTTGATATACGCATTGAAAAAACGAATCAAACGATGAACTCGCTATGATTAGGAACAACAATGGGAAGGTTTTTTGTTTGTTTTGGTTTCGGTTGATTGTTTGTTTGCTACGTGTTTGTGGTGTCTCCTTTTTCTGAGGAACAGAGTCTGCTCGATTTGTGTTGGCAATATTCTATAATCGGCTCCTTTTTATGAAAAAAGGAAAAGGGACGAGTAAGAGCCCCATTTTATGGGAGTGACTAACGTTTTTTTAATTTGGCAACACACAGTTTTTCGTGTCCAATTAGAGGCCGACAGCGGTACACAACAGAAACAAATAAAATAATAATTGAAACTTTCTGTTTTTCATCTTGTAAAGAGACAAAATTTTGGCCTTTCTCCCTCAGCTTTTCATTTTTTGCAGACAGTTAGTTTTCGGCCAATTTTTTTGAGTCCTCAATAACACACCATTTTGGATTGTGCTAATAGCCGAGTAGTATCTACGATACATGGGCATCCTACAAAATATGCACAGTTGTGGGCTAAGCCCAAGCCGAGTAAAGAAGATTACAATCAATCTGGTCATATTCTCCACCAAGCAAGGCATGACAAAACAAATCAGAACAAAAAGGACCATGGGGTAACTCATGCCTTCCTTATTCGATAAAGTTCACATTGCGTCTAACCGAAATATAAGACATCTCACTACAAGTTCAAATTGCTACGGATATTGAATTCAAATACTCCCTACATATCAAAATATAAGATGTTTTAGCATTTGTGAACCTTACACTAAAACATGTCTAGGTACGGATGGAAAGCCAAATGCTAAAACATCTTGTATTTTGATACGGAGGGAGTACAAAGTAGCGCGAAAACAACACACACAGGAAAAATTCACTTTTTGCACCTGCATTGGAAACTACCACTTGATTCCGTCTAGAGCATGTGTAATGATATTGTGAGAGAGTGTAGAAATGTCATGTAGAACATCATCACATCCGTTCCTTCTTCGAGTTCGTTGATCATAGCAAATTGTCCCGACCGGTTATGAAACTTATTATCCTCCCATTAGAGCAAGCGTAGTACTCAGCTTTTGTTATCGTCTCCTGATGCATAGACAAAACTGCGACACCGGCTTCAGAGAGGTTAAAGGCCTTCATGTATCACCTTAGATATTCTATGTAAAAACATAACAGAAACAGAGAGAAAATAAGAATGAAAAAACCAAGTGAAAAATATGATAAAGCTTGTTACAAAACAAAATTTGGTTACAAAGCAAACAAAATAAACTATTACAATCAAAAAATTCCCAGGTAGTTGTGCAACATGTCAATCATGCTGAGGTAGTGGACAACCGCAACTTCTAAACCAAACTCACGAGCCAGCATGTACCCATTGTATCGGGTCTTCTTATCATGAGACAAACTCTTAACCGCTAGAGAACACGACTTCTGTTGGAATGTGTTTGTTTTCATTAACTGAAACACAAAACGAGCATACCAAAAAGAAACAATCAAAAAACATGAGCATGCTGAGACAAAATACAATGAGTATAAAAATAATAAATAAAGGCGAGGTGGTGATGCTAAGCTAGAAATTAGTACAAAACTACATATCATTTGTAGCTTTGATCCACAACTTTGGTTCACCATGGGCTGTTTGCTGGGTAATTGGGATTATTGGAGGAGGGCCATCCGTCATATTCAAAAGGATTTTGTCACTAGCCCCCATGATGTATTCATTTATCGAATCCATGTACTCACTCGTTAACCTCTTTGTATATTTCCCATGCCATGGTACTCTTTCGCTTGTTAATAACAAGAATGTTCGAAAACAATCTGCGTTTGAAAAAGATAAAATAAAACAAGAGTTGTGTCATCACTTTAAAGAAAAACAACAACAAATAAAGGTAGGGTTATCGGAAGAACTTACCACAGTTGGGAAAAAAGGGAATAAATCGAACTTCCCACTTATCTGTTTCCTCTAAACACCCTGAGTGATCTGCCAATACACAACAGAATAACAAAATAATCAGATATGTGAGCGATGTACAAGAGGAGAAATCCAAGATTGGAATAAAAAGGAGAAAGAAATGAAGAACTCATCGATGACAAGGAACTTGGCTCTGACAATTCGTATGTTCCTCCCCTTCTTCCGTTTCTACTCCACGAACTGTGTCGATCTCTTGAGTTTCTCCACACAGATGTAGAAGTGACAAGTCTCTAGGTGTGGCCCAAAAAATAAAAAGTAACAAAGATGGCTCGCGATAACCACAACATATCCAGGGTTGATTATTACTTTGACTGAAAGCGAAACAAATTAATTATAAAATTTTGATCGAACAAAACTTTCAAATTCATGAAAAAATCAAGAAACTAAACCTATAAAACAAAAATCTTGTAAAGTAAGGAATTCAAAATTAAATACAAATCTGAAGAGTTAATAAAGAGGTAACTGACTAACAAATGAAGAATGAAATAAAAAATAAAAAAATCTAAAAAAGACTTTGTAATATATGAAAAAATATAAAATTGAAGAAAAAAGTAAAATAGTGAAAAAACATTTACGAACACCAAACGAAATCTAGTTCTTGAATAAGAATTAAATATATAAATTGTTACACCTAAATTTGAACAACGTAGACTCAAGGAAAATGACAACATGGAAGTATAAACTTAAGAAAGGGATTGACAAATGAGAGACATGAATATGAGGGAGAGAGACTGATGCAATAGATACTCGAGGACTGATAAGAAATAGAAAATCTGAGAAACTGATAGAACAAGGAATAGATAGAAGAAATGAAGTAGAGAAAATAATAGAAAAAGGAAAAAAATACTAACTAATACACTAAAGAAATAATAAGACTATACATATGAGAAATGAGGAATGAGAAGGCAAAACAATGAAAAAAAAAGTTGAACAAGAATAGGGCAGAGAGATTAAATAAATGAAAAACAAATCAAGAGTTATAGAGGTAAATGACGATATGAAAACACTGCAAAATGAAAGACTAAAAACTAATGAATGCTGAGTAAAGAATGAAGAAATCAGAGATCTAACATCGAATGACAGAAAAACCGACGATAAAGAGGTAGGTTCTCTCATCCATGGGAAGGTTAGTGCGTGCCAAATATAGGTTTATGTATGCTATTGACTCCACCATACCTTCCGAAGAGAACCCCGCCATGATAATAAGGATTTTTTAAACGACTCAAACAAAAATACAATCGTTGGAAAGCCGTCTCTTTTCACCTTTTTCGTCGAGGGGTCTCGAACCATGTATTGTTTCCTTCGAATGTGCCTATGTAATCTCATATGTCTCAAGCACAAGGTTAGTCTGCTGATCATATTGTTATTAACAACAAAACCAGTTAAGAATGGAGATTTCAGAGAGAGACTCTGAGATTCCTCTTTAGTCTTTGCCATCCCACGAGTCAAGTAGCACGGGTGCAACTAGTACACACTTGTTTGGTTTCACATAATTAAATGTTCTCAACCGATCACTAACTCTAAAAACAATAAAAGCTCTTCTGTATGTAAATTTTTTAATTTTTTGAACTGGGAAATATATTCCACTAAACCTGGCGCATAGCGAGATCGCTAGTAACCAAAACAGAACTGAAAGATGGTCCATACGCCCTGCTCCTGCAGCGATCAGTTTACCCTCATCCGAACGCGTAATGAAACCCCAGGCACCCTCGCGGGAAGTGTGACAGTAGGCGGCATCGAAGTTTCAGTTTGCGTCTGCACAGCTGGTAGTTGCGGTGTCGCTGGATTGAAGTTCAAAGAGGGCAATGATTCAAAAGTGTCTCATTATCCGTAAGTTATTAGGGGGAGCGTATCAGTTTCCCTCCCGGGTCGCCCCTGCGCGGCGGCTCCGGAGGCTCCCAGCCCAAACCAAAAAAGGACCCTCGATCTCGCGCGTCCCCGGCCGCCGCCACCGCCGGCGCCGGCGGTGGTGGCGGCGCCCGGCCGTCTAAGACGGGGGGCGAGAAGGGCGCGCTCGGGCTGCTCCACGCGCGGGGGTTGGAGCTTTCTTTCGGGCTGCGCGAGGCGGCCGCGCTGGGCGGTCAGGCGGGTCGGCGTGGTGGCGGGGCGCCATGGCGGTGTTGTGGCGGCAGGGCAAACGGCGGAGCATGTGGAGGAGTGGGAGGAGGCGAGGGCAGCGCCGCGCCGAGCGGTTGGCGGCGGCCATGGGCCCATCCGGGCCCGATCTGGGCTGCTGGGCCGCTGCAGCTGCGTCTCCGGCGCGTATGGCACGGGCGGCGCCGTGGGGCGCTGGCTAGTCGCCGATGCGTGGCTTGGGCTGCCGTTGCTGTGGGTTCGGAGGTGGCCGATGCGTTCGGCAGGTGGTGGTGCCGCTGTTCGGCCCTGGCCGTGTGGGAGATGAATGGCGTTGTCGTTGCCGGCAGCATTGCATCCTCTTGAAGGTGGTTCGACAAGCAAGACGTCGTTGTAGGTCCGTGGGAGAGATGGTGGAGGCTGGAGGGAGAGGAATGGCGCCGCGGAGGTTGTTGCATCCTCCGCGGGAGATGAATGGCCAGCAGGCGTTGCATCCTCGAGGAGACGAATGGCGCTGTGCTTGGTTGCATCCTTCCGTTGGGAGAAGAATGGCGCCGCTGCGGGGGTCGCATCCTCCGTCCAGTGGGTGACGCGGTTGCGAGGCGGAAGCACGTCGAGCTTGCCGGGGCTGTGAGATCGGCCGTGGAGGCAGATGCGGCGGAGTGGCGTGATGCGCGGCTGAATGTCGCGGTCCCACGCATGGTGGTTGGCTGGTTTGTGGGTCTGGGTGTGTGGAGTTGCCGGTGAAAACTGAACTCCGGCGCTGGTCGGAGTTGTCGATGGCGGCGCCTTCGGGCGTCGTTCCCTTGTTGGAGGCGTCGACATGCAACTCTCGCACCCCTCCCAACACGCTTCAGGGGGAAACCCTAGATCCGGGCCCCCGGATCGGACGATGGTGGTGTCAAGCTACACTTGGTGCCACATTCTCTCTTGGGAGCATCGGTCTTGGAGGTGGATCCGGCCAAAGTGACCTGTGGTTCGAGGAGGTGAGGCAATGGTGGCAACCGAAGCATCCTTCACATGCAAGGGGCGGCGGATGAGCATCTTTGGCCCTTGCTCTCAGGTCGGAGAGGCACTTGTCCTCCTCTTTCGGGCATGTCGTTCCTCTCTAGCGTTGACGAGCTTGGCGAAAGGGCTCATGGTGGATCGGCTCGACGCGACGGTTTTCGGTGCGCAGGAGCAGGGGCTCGTCTGCCCGGCTGTGGGCGTCGTGTGTTCTACCTAGTGGCGTTTTGTATGTTTTGCGTGCTTTGTGTTGCGTACCGTTGTACAGTTTTTGCCCGGTTTACCTCGATAAACCGAGCAGTTCAGGTCTTTGTACCATATTCTTTCTAATCAATGAATTTGGCAGTTCTCCTGCCAACATTCAAAAAAAAATCCGTAAGTTATTAGTGCGAAAAACAACTGAACGTCGCATAGTCCATGGGCCCGGGCCCAGGCTATGATGTGCGCCGTGATTCTCGCTCAATCCAGAGCATATTCCGGGAACCAAAAAGGCTTTGAGCCCACATCATTGCTAATTGGCTACTCGCGGCCGCATACTACTAGTATTGTCTATCGCCTACGCGTGTAACCTTTGTTGGCCATTTTCCAGGCAGACTCCATGCCAGCCTCGAGATGCATCACGCTGCTGCTAGTAGCCTAGTAGCAGTAGCCACTCAATTAATTTTTAGGTGCACTTGAGGCACATACTCCAAATAGGTCTATCGCTATATATATATTCGTAAATCGTAAATGTCGTATGACTTTCCTTCAATTCATGAATATAGTATTTCTTAGATTATTAGTAAACGTGTTTGTTTACGAGGGGATGATCAGCAAACTTGAATTGAATGTTGTGTTGCTAGGGAACGTTGTGTTTCTTCTTCTTCTTGCTGAATTTTTCAGTTGGTATTTTTTTAGATGTTTGCATATATATATATTCGTAAATCGTAAATGTCGTATGACTTTCCTTCAATTCATGAATATAGTATTTCTTAGATTATTAGTAAACGTGTTTGTTTACGAGGGGATGATCAGCAAACTTGAATGGAATGTTGTGTTGCTAGGGAACGTTGTGTTTCTTCTTCTTCTTGCTGAATTTTTCGGTTGGTATTTTTTTAGATGTTTGCATCCATAGTTGGTGCAGAGACCAGGGTAACGAAGCTTCTGGTTTCTTAGAAAGTAAAGCAAAATGATAATATTCTAACAAAAATACCCTGAACAAAATTGGTCGTGCAAGAAAGATCAGCTAAGACAAATGTAGAATAAAGGAGGGCACGTGCCCGCTTCTCTATATATGGATTAATGCACGCAACTGTCTTTGTTGTATAGTTATGAAATTTTACAAAAGTAAGCAACGGTCTCTAAATAAAGGAGATGGGGGGTAGTCACCAGAAGAGAGCGACCACCGATCTGACCACGAAGAGTTTTCTAGCATCTCCTTAGCCATAATATATGTACTCTTGATTCCTTAGCGATTGTCGGGGTTGACTATCAACTATTCATTTTTGAATTACAATGTCTATTATTGCTGAATTAAGTGCGAGTACTTTTCTAGAACTAAGGGTTGAGGCCTAGCCTCGTAGCACACATGCACTTTTGATATGTGATTGTTAGTTTAATTGATTCACACTAGTAGGAAAAGGGCTATAGTCACCGGGGCCTCACCGGCGAACCTGGAAATCACATTCGCCAGCGGTAAATAGCACTGGCGAACATGATTTCCTGTTCGCCAGTGGTAAGGCCAGTACCACTGGCGAACAGAGCACGCAATGCGCCAGTGGTAAGCGCGGGTTCGGGCAAACCCTAACGGGCCACCTATCACTGGCGGATGGTCTGAGTGGTTCGCCAGCAGTAAGGTAAGTACCGCTGGCGAACCGTCGACCCTGTTCGCCAGCGGTAGTTAGTAGCAGTACATAGCGCGCGCGCGGACCGGTCGAGCTCCCATCGATCCCCACCCTTTTTCCTTTCACGCGCCCGCGCGCCGTCCTCCTCTCCCCGTCGCCGCCGCCGCCGTCCTCCTCTTCCCGTCACCGCCCTCCTCTCCCCGTCGCCGCCGCCACCGTCCTCCTCTCCCCGTCGCCACGCCCGTGCCGAGCACCACCACCGCCTCGCCGTCGAGCACGTACGCCATCAAGCAAGCAAGGTGAGCATATTTCCTCTCCCTCCTCCTCTCCCTCCTTGCCCTTCTTGGTGTTCAAATCTGTCAGTTAGATGGCTTCAAAAGGAATGATTAAGAGGAAACGGCTCTGTTAATCGTAGTCAGTTTGTAGCTTCATTGGCTTGGAAAATGCATTTCATCACTGTGATTTCACAATTCGATAACATAAAAACTATCTCGTTTGAAATGCGGATCTGTCGTGGAATATCCAAATAGCTTTATAGTAGAACATTATAGTTGTACTTGAACAAATTAAATGGTATCCTAGCTAATTAGGTTGTTTATTTTATTGATGGTATACATTAGGCTTCAGTTGATTAAAAGTGGAAATTGCTTTCAGATTCAGGTTAAGGCAGTACCGGCATAACAATATACTACACCCATTTTATTAATCTTTAGTTAGGTTGTGTTTCAGAATAAATCTGAAACATTATTGTGAAATGCCAGGGAGATATTTGCGGATATAGCTGAGAAACAATGGAACAATTAAATGGCTAGGATGCTGAAATATTAACACTTGACTTGAGGGAATGCTTCAGATGAAATGGTCCTGTTAATTTCTTAGGCTGTTTGTATCCATTATGCTTCATTGGTTTAGAAATTATGGTAAAATCATTTCTGAATCTAGAGTTTGGGAACAGAAAAAGAATCTTGTCGAAGGCCAATTGATCTCAGTAGATAGACAAAGTAACTGAATAACCAGATGGCTTAATTAGTAGAACAATTAAGCTAGTGTGTATGTGAATTAAATGGCATTCTGGCTAAGTAGATTGTTTATATCATTGATGACATCCATTAGGCTTCAGTTGACTGGATACGCTTTTTTTTGCGGAGTAAATCATACCAATCAGTAATACTCTTTATTCACAAATTTGTAGTTTCAAAAGTCAACTAACTGAACTCAATAAGTGTTATAATATTTACTGCTTATCTTTTCAATGAAACATCTGAAGGCTTCCCCTCCTGTCTTTCCTTAGAATTATTTGAACTCTGTATGCTCTCATTGATATCCACGCTTCTTTTTATTTGAGTTGTAATCAACTAAAAAAATAACCTCCTATTTGTATTGTAATATTTATTAGCACTTCTTTCTATTTGTGTGTGTATGGGCAGATGCTTTGTTCTACAATTTGTCTTAGCATGCTCCTGCATGCCATTATGTTAGCATTTTGTCCAACTTGAAATAATTGTAAATAATGTTTTATTACATTGCTTTATTATGATCGATGAGCTATTTAGGGTTGCTTGTGTGTGTGCCGATGATTAAAAATGTTGTGACACTATGTGGTAACCCTGAAGGTCTGCGGAGCCTTGTGATATGCACAAGTACAAGTCATGTGCATCCTACTTGGCTCCGCCTATCCTTCAGGGCTATTAATTGTGTGTCCGACCTAAGTATGAGGCGCAAAATCTAAGTCATTTTTATTTTGTTTTTCTGTTTATTCGAAAGCCGATGATTAAAATGTTGTGGCACTAGGTTGTAGGCCTGCAGGTCTTGTGAGCCTTGTGATATGCACAAGTACCAAGTCTTGTGCATCATACTTGGCTCACCAGATCTTGCAGGTCTACTTGTGTGTCCGATCTAAGTATGAGGCGCAAAATCTAAGTCATTTTTATTTTGTTTTGTCTGTTTGTTCGAAAGCCGATGATTAAAATGTTGTGGCACTAGGTTGTAGGCCTGCAGGTCTTGTGAGCCTTGTGATATGCACAAGTACCAAGTCTTGTGCATCATACTTGGCTCACAAGATCCTGCAGGTCTACTTGTGTGTCCGATCTAAGTATGAGCCGTAAAATCTAAGTCAAATTTATTTTATTTTGTCTTTTTCTTTTAAGCCGATGATTAAAATGTTGTGACACTGTATGATTCAGGGAGGAGCTAGTGAACCCTGTGATATGCACAAATAAAAATTTTGTGCATCCTACTTGGTTCACTTGCTCCGTCTCTGAAATGTGTGTCCAATTTAAATATGTATGAGGCACAAATCCGAAATCATTTTGTTTTTTCTCTCTCTTTCCGAATGCCGATGATTAAAATGTTGTGACACACTATGTGATTCAGGGAGGTGCTAGCGGACCTTGTGATATGCACAAATAAACATCTTGTGCATACTCTTACTTGGTCCGCTTGCCCGGCCCGTTCCTGATCAATGTGTGTCCAATCTATGTATGAGGCATAGACTCGAATCATTTTATTTCTTCTCTATGAATTGACAAAGCCGATGATTTAAACTATGCCACGGTAAAGGCAAGGAGAGTGTCTACAATGCCTTATAGTATATACAATTGGAGTGTTTGTATTAATACATGGTCTTGTAGACACTCTTTTTGCCTTGTTTTGCACGGCAATGATATATGAGGCTTTACATTGTTAACTTCTCGCATTTGGTAAATTTTGACTTAGCCGTTTTTGACTTAGGTGTTCTCGGCGACGATGTCCATGTTGTACCAGAGGGGCGATGTGCGGGACTGGGCTCCACCGGGCTGGCACTGAGAGGTGCTACCTTCCGGGACGCGCAGCTTGGTGAGGAATCCGGGTGACGTCGTCGACCCGGATCTTCTGTGGTGGCAGTCGCGTGGGCCACGCTCGGTGCAGAGGGAGCCGGCCCCCGAGGAGGTGGTACGTCGCCGTATCAGGGAGGAGGATGAGCACGTCCGTCGCTACATGTATCTATTGGATAGGCAGTATGACAGTAGGTGGTCGTTTCTTCAGAGGGTTCCTTCTCACGTGAGCTATGACCCTATTCCTTCTCTTTGGATGCGCAGCGCCGGTGGCTCAGCACCCCGCGGCTCAGGAACCGGTCGAAGTTAGTTTCAGAGCTTCATGTATTAGCTAGCTAGTGATATGCACAAATAGCCAAGTAGATGGACTTGGTTGTATGCTACTTATACTGTTTTGGAAATTGTGTATTTGTACTGGTTTGTCAAATATTTCTCTATATATACTGCTGGAATATGAATTTTGCTGTATATATATTGTTGTAATACATTTCTGTTTTTATTTTAAAAGCAGAAATATATATTACTGGCGAACAGGTTCTAGTTCGCCAGTGGTAAGGGTCAATCCCTGGCGAACATATAACTGGTTCGCCAGTGGTATCTCACTCACTGATGTTCGCTAGTGGTAAGCTGTTACCACTGGCGAACCACCAGTTCGCCAGCGGTAGCCGAATTTGGTTCGCCAGTGGTATGCTTTTTCCTACTAGTGTCACTATGTTCCATATATATGTTCTCTTGTCTACACCTCACTCATAAGGCTTGTTAGGTACCCAACACCCCCAGCGAAGAGTGATCAATGTAGATGCATGAGTAGAGGAAAAACCAGTGACTGTAAAGGGGAGAATAATAACTGAAATTAATTCTATTGAGAAAAACAATGACGTCACATGGTCTATATATCTTAATAAACAAGACCACCCCGCTCGAAGGAATAGGGCCAATGTTGGACAATTGAATCTACAAATTCTGTGACAGTAGGTCGTGGTGTCCCAAGGACGCATCGCCCTCTTATGTCCCTGTTAATATATGTATTTTTATCACCAATGATGCTTATTATTACTATCTTTTATATCGCATTATGTGTGTGCACAACTACATGTGAAACCTCTGCCATCCATTAAAATACCCCAAAAAGATAAACTGTATGTCTGGTAAACAAAAGCTTTTTAGAATCACATAGACTTGTTGGAAATTACCTTTTCAAATAATGACTTCATGGTTCGATAAAACATAGATCTATATGGAAAAAGCTATTAAATCTAGATCAAAGGTATTAGCTCGCATCTTAAGCGGTTAGATCATCAAGATGCTTTTTTGTATGGTCATCTCGAGGAGGATGTTGTAATGCGTCAACCCCTTAGATTTGAGGACCCTGACATAACATCTTACATTTTTCATCTCAATAAAGTTTTTCTTTCTTTTTTCGAAATGGAGGTTGAGACCCCTGGTCTCTACATCAAAATGATGCACAAGCCTTTTTATTATTATAATAACAAAATCGACAAAGTACTATATGGCCTCAAGCAGGCCTTGCCTGCCTGGCATGCTAGTCTCGTCCTTCCTGCTCTTAGATTTGCGGCTTCCAAGACTAATGCAACTCTTTTCATTCATCATCGAGGTAGTTGTTTTTCTCTTGGTGTATGTGGATGATATTATTGTGGTTATCTCATCTCGTAAGGATGTTGCTGATCAAGTTGAGACACTTGAAGTATGGCTCTACTAGGTTCCAGATATCGTTTTTTATTTAACAAGAGAATATCGTTTTCTCAAACTTGTATGGAATGCTCTGTTGGCTTGCCGAACGTGCTACAGTAACACGAACACGTGAAATTAGTTGGCGCAACTCCTCCCCCTCGCATCGCTCTCTCCTGAGGGAGACTCGGGGGCTCCCAAACCCTAAACGCCACCACTCCTCCCCCCTCCCCTCCATCCAACCGTGACGGCGGCGGAGAGGCCACCCTACCGCCTCCTCCTTCCTCCTATGTGCTCCCTCGCCATCCTAACCCCCGCGCTCGCCGATGTAGATCTGTGACCATGGATCCATTCTGGTGACGGGAGGGAGTGATTTGTGGGTCTCGACGTCAGCTGTGTAGGGATCTGGTGCGGAGGCGGAGCTGGTGGTGTTGGCGCCGCTGCTGGGGGGCAGCCCTGGTGCGGACCGCCATGGCTGAGCCTGGCCGCTGGTCGGGGCCCTGCGTGAGCCCGTGCTTGGCTGCTCCGCCTATGGGGCGATTCGCCTCGAGCACCTCCCGTTGGCCCCCATCATCCGGCCCGATCGCTACCGTGGCCTTACCGGCCAGGTCGGTGTTAGTGCAGATCTGATTTCGGTGCTCTCGTGTGGATGATGGCGGCGGGGTGGGTCCTCTGGTTGTGAAGGAGTGTTGGCGCGGGAGCTGGGCGGCCGGCTGCGCGCTGACAGTTCATCTTGGGCGAGGTTGGTTTCTCGAATGCCGGGGCGGCAGCCCTGGAAAGGTGGGAGTCGTGACGCCGAGGCGGGTGTCACAGACTGGTGCTTGTTGGTGGTCTTGGCCGCATGGGCGGCGTGATGCCTACTCGACGGCTGGCAGCGAGGCAGTCTGCTTCCTTGATGCCTACTCCGGGTACCGTCAGATAAAGATGGCACCCGAGGATCAAGAGAAGACATCCTTCATCACGCCCTACGGCGCGTTTTGCTATGTCTCCATGCCCTTCGGTTTGAAAAACGCCGGGGGCAACCTACCAGCGGTGTATACAAAACTGTCTGCACGACCAGATAGGCCGCAATGTCCACGCGTACGTGGATGACATCGTGATCAAGTCGAAGACCAAATCCGACCTAATCGCCGACCTAACGGAGACATTCGCCAACCTCCGCAGATACAACATGCGACTGAACCCTGAAAAGTGTGTCTTCCGGGTACCAGCCTGCAAGCTACTCGGCTTCATCATCTTCCAAAGAGGAATTGAAGCCAACCCGGACAAAATCAAGGCCATTGAGTCCCTGAAGAAACCGGAAAACCTGAAGGACGTCCAACGGCTCACAGGTTGCGTCGCCGCACTAAGTCGCTTCATCTCGCGACTCGGCGAAAAGGCGCTCCCCTTGTACTGGCTTCTCAAGAAGTCGGACAAGTTCATCTGGTATGACGAAGCCGACGTCGCACTCCAGGACCTAAAGAAGACACTCGCCGAGGCGCCCATCCTCGCAGCTCCCCCTGAGCACGAGCCGCTCCCTGCTCTACATCGCCGCGACAAACAAAGTTGTCAGCACGGTGATCGTCGTCGAGCGCAAGAAAGAAGGCAAGGAGCACCCGGTTCAGCGACCGGTTTACTACATCTGCGAGTGCCTAGCGCTACCCGCACTACCAAAAGCCGGTGTACGGGGTCTTCTTCGCGTCAAGGAAGGTGAGACACAACTTCATGGGCCACCCGATAATGGTGGTAAGTGCTAACTCGTTGACTAATATTATACACAACAGGGAAACAACCGGACAGGAGGCTAAGTGGGCGGTCGAGTTGAACAACTTCACCATCGCCTACGAGCCGCGTAGGGCCATCAAGTCTCAGGCCCTCGCTGACTTCTTCGCCGACTGGACGGAGACTCAACAACCCGCACCGGCCTATGAGGTGCCACCCTGGACCCTCTACTTTGACAGCTCCAAGATGTACGAGGGCTCGGGGGCTAGCGTCGTCCTCGTCTCCCCCAAAGGAGACAAGATGCGTTACGTGCTGCAGATCATGTTCCCCTGCACCAAAAACATGGCCGCGTACGAAGCCCTCCTCCACGGGCTGCGTATCACCAAGGAACTCGGCGTCTCCCAGCTTCATGCTATGGCGACTCCGACGTCGTCATCCAGCAGACCATGGGCACGTGAGACGTCAACGAGGCCAACTTGGCGGCTAACTGGTGACTCGTCGACCAGATCGGCAGTCACTTCGCCGGCCTGGAGATGGAGCACATCCCGAGGAAGAAGAACGACGAGGCGGATGAGTTGGCTCGCCTTGGCTCGAAGCAAAGCCCGGCTCCACCTAGCGTCTTCCTTGACTCCATCCACAACCCCTCCGTCAAACCACCGATGGAGATCGAGCTCGCAAACCCGCGCTCGCCAGAATCTGCGATGGTGGCCCTCACCTTGGAGGCACTAGATTGGAGGGTTCTCTACATCGATTTCCTCACCACCAAAAAATTGCCTGAGGATCAAGTCCAAGCCCGTCAGATGGTTCACCGAGCCGGCGCGTACACCATCATCAACAACGAGCTGTACAAGCGCAGCACATCCGGCATTTTCCTCCGTTGCGTGGAGCCCGAAGAAGGACGCCGCATCCTTAAAGACATTCATTCCGGTGACTACGACCACCACATAGGATCCCGCTCCCTAGTCGCCAATGCACTACGGTACGGCTTCTTCTGGTTGACGGCCCACCATGACGCTCGGGACATCGTGCGATGCTACGTCGGGTGCCAGAAGTACACCCGCCAGGATCACCTGCCCGCACAAGCCCTCAAAACCATCCCCCTCACATGGCCCTTCGCGGTCTGGGGGCTCGACATGGTAGGGCCCTTCAATAAAGCACGTGGCGGCTTGACGCACCTCCTGGTGGCTGTCGACAAGTTCACCAAATGGGTGGAGGCAAAACCCATCAAGAAGCTTGACGGTGCAACCGCCAAAAAATTCCTCCAGGAGATCATCTACCGGTTCGGCTACCCACACAGCATCATCACCGACAACAACACAAACTTTGCCAAAGGGGAGATGGCTACGTTCTGCCAGCAAAAGGGCATCCGACTCGACATCGCCTCCGTTGCTCATCCTCAGTCGAACGGACAGGCAGAGCGGATGAACCAGTCGCTACTGCACGGGATCAAGCCGCGACTTCAAGTCCTCCTGGAGAGGACACCGGGGTGCTGGTTGGACGAGTTACCCTCCGTCCTATGGGGCATTCGCACAACACCGAACCACTCCACCGGCTTCACACCCTTCTTCATGGTATACGGCGCCGAAGCGGTCCTACCGACTGACCTTGAGAATGACTCGCCATGAGTCACCGCATATGACGAGGATGACAATAAGCAAGCCTTCCAGGATAGCGTCGACCTCCTCGAGGAAGAGCGCGAACTCGCTGCCTCCAGGACTGCCATCTACCAACAAGGCCTACGCCACTAGCGTAGCCGCCGGGTCAAAAGTCGCTCCTTTAACGAGGGGGGCTTGGTTCTCCGACTAATCGAAAAGTCGGCAGGGATGCACAAGCTCTCTGCTCCATGGGAAGGCCCCTCTGTCATCAATAGAGTGCTCGGCAACGGCTCCTACTACCTCATCGACATCCGCGAAGCTGACGAGAGCAGCAAGTCAGAAGAGGAGACCAAACGCCCATGGAACATCAGTATGGCATGCCCCTTCTACACATAGTGTCCTTGTAATATTGTGTGGCCAATCAATGAAATAAAGCCGGCACCCCACGACATGCTCTCAATGCTTTCGAGTTTTTATTTCATACGCTCATGTTATATGATTGACGGGTTTCCAGAGAGGGTTGGATCCCATGATGCGCAACTCACCACTTGGAGATCCAGCCCACGAGGCGAAAACACAAGCAATTGTGACATTTTTTCCTAAGTCATCAGCAACTCGCCAACGTGTACAAAGTAGCTGGCCGGTATCCCCAACTCGACAACGGAGGCCTAATGGACCTTGTCGATTGAGTACTGTGCTGCATGTGAAAAGATACACGTGAGGGCATACTTATGGAAGTCGCACGCTCGACTAGTCGCACACATGGCTAAAAAACAACACAAGCGACAAGATGACAACACGAGCAAATAAATTAAAGTTGCACC